>OX459000.1:0-7500 GCA_949774965.1 Diarsia brunnea
CCTAACCTAACCTAACCTAACCTAACCTAACCTAACCTAACCTAACCTAACCTAACCTAACCTAACCTAACCTAACCTAACCTAACCTAACCTAACCTAACCTAACCTAACCTAACCTAACCTAACCTAACCTAACCTAACCTAACCTAACCTAACCTAACCTAACCTAACCTAACCTAACCTAACCTAACCTAACCTAACCTAACCTAACCTAACCTAACCTAACCTAACCTAACCTAACCTAACCTAACCTAACCTAACCTAACCTAACCTAACCTAACCTAACCTAACCTAACCTAACCTAACCTAACCTAACCTAACCTAACCTAACCTAACCTAACCTAACCTAACCTAACCTAACCTAACCTAACCTAACCTAACCTAACCTAACCTAACCTAACCTAACCTAACCTAACCTAACCTAACCTAACCTAACCTAACCTAACCTAACCTAACCTAACCTAACCTAACCTAACCTAACCTAACCTAACCTAACCTAACCTAACCTAACCTAACCTAACCTAACCTAACCTAACCTAACCTAACCTAACCTAACCTAACCTAACCTAACCTAACCTAACCTAACCTAACCTAACCTAACCTAACCTAACCTAACCTAACCTAACCTAACCTAACCTAACCTAACCTAACCTAACCTAACCTAACCTAACCTAACCTAACCTAACCTAACCTAACCTAACCTAACCTAACCTAACCTAACCTAACCTAACCTAACCTAACCTAACCTAACCTAACCTAACCTAACCTAACCTAACCTAACCTAACCTAACCTAACCTAACCTAACCTAACCTAACCTAACCTAACCTAACCTAACCTAACCTAACCTAACCTAACCTAACCTAACCTAACCTAACCTAACCTAACCTAACCTAACCTAACCTAACCTAACCTAACCTAACCTAACCTAACCTAACCTAACCTAACCTAACCTAACCTAACCTAACCTAACCTAACCTAACCTAACCTAACCTAACCTAACCTAACCTAACCTAACCTAACCTAACCTAACCTAACCTAACCTAACCTAACCTAACCTAACCTAACCTAACCTAACCTAACCTAACCTAACCTAACCTAACCTAACCTAACCTAACCTAACCTAACCTAACCTAACCTAACCTAACCTAACCTAACCTAACCTAACCTAACCTAACCTAACCTAACCTAACCTAACCTAACCTAACCTAACCTAACCTAACCTAACCTAACCTAACCTAACCTAACCTAACCTAACCTAACCTAACCTAACCTAACCTAACCTAACCTAACCTAACCTAACCTAACCTAACCTAACCTAACCTAACCTAACCTAACCTAACCTAACCTAACCTAACCTAACCTAACCTAACCTAACCTAACCTAACCTAACCTAACCTAACCTAACCTAACCTAACCTAACCTAACCTAACCTAACCTAACCTAACCTAACCTAACCTAACCTAACCTAACCTAACCTAACCTAACCTAACCTAACCTAACCTAACCTAACCTAACCTAACCTAACCTAACCTAACCTAACCTAACCTAACCTAACCTAACCTAACCTAACCTAACCTAACCTAACCTAACCTAACCTAACCTAACCTAACCTAACCTAACCTAACCTAACCTAACCTAACCTAACCTAACCTAACCTAACCTAACCTAACCTAACCTAACCTAACCTAACCTAACCTAACCTAACCTAACCTAACCTAACCTAACCTAACCTAACCTAACCTAACCTAACCTAACCTAACCTAACCTAACCTAACCTAACCTAACCTAACCTAACCTAACCTAACCTAACCTAACCTAACCTAACCTAACCTAACCTAACCTAACCTAACCTAACCTAACCTAACCTAACCTAACCTAACCTAACCTAACCTAACCTAACCTAACCTAACCTAACCTAACCTAACCTAACCTAACCTAACCTAACCTAACCTAACCTAACCTAACCTAACCTAACCTAACCTAACCTAACCTAACCTAACCTAACCTAACCTAACCTAACCTAACCTAACCTAACCTAACCTAACCTAACCTAACCTAACCTAACCTAACCTAACCTAACCTAACCTAACCTAACCTAACCTAACCTAACCTAACCTAACCTAACCTAACCTAACCTAACCTAACCTAACCTAACCTAACCTAACCTAACCTAACCTAACCTAACCTAACCTAACCTAACCTAACCTAACCTAACCTAACCTAACCTAACCTAACCTAACCTAACCTAACCTAACCTAACCTAACCTAACCTAACCTAACCTAACCTAACCTAACCTAACCTAACCTAACCTAACCTAACCTAACCTAACCTAACCTAACCTAACCTAACCTAACCTAACCTAACCTAACCTAACCTAACCTAACCTAACCTAACCTAACCTAACCTAACCTAACCTAACCTAACCTAACCTAACCTAACCTAACCTAACCTAACCTAACCTAACCTAACCTAACCTAACCTAACCTAACCTAACCTAACCTAACCTAACCTAACCTAACCTAACCTAACCTAACCTAACCTAACCTAACCTAACCTAACCTAACCTAACCTAACCTAACCTAACCTAACCTAACCTAACCTAACCTAACCTAACCTAACCTAACCTAACCTAACCTAACCTAACCTAACCTAACCTAACCTAACCTAACCTAACCTAACCTAACCTAACCTAACCTAACCTAACCTAACCTAACCTAACCTAACCTAACCTAACCTAACCTAACCTAACCTAACCTAACCTAACCTAACCTAACCTAACCTAACCTAACCTAACCTAACCTAACCTAACCTAACCTAACCTAACCTAACCTAACCTAACCTAACCTAACCTAACCTAACCTAACCTAACCTAACCTAACCTAACCTAACCTAACCTAACCTAACCTAACCTAACCTAACCTAACCTAACCTAACCTAACCTAACCTAACCTAACCTAACCTAACCTAACCTAACCTAACCTAACCTAACCTAACCTAACCTAACCTAACCTAACCTAACCTAACCTAACCTAACCTAACCTAACCTAACCTAACCTAACCTAACCTAACCTAACCTAACCTAACCTAACCTAACCTAACCTAACCTAACCTAACCTAACCTAACCTAACCTAACCTAACCTAACCTAACCTAACCTAACCTAACCTAACCTAACCTAACCTAACCTAACCTAACCTAACCTAACCTAACCTAACCTAACCTAACCTAACCTAACCTAACCTAACCTAACCTAACCTAACCTAACCTAACCTAACCTAACCTAACCTAACCTAACCTAACCTAACCTAACCTAACCTAACCTAACCTAACCTAACCTAACCTAACCTAACCTAACCTAACCTAACCTAACCTAACCTAACCTAACCTAACCTAACCTAACCTAACCTAACCTAACCTAACCTAACCTAACCTAACCTAACCTAACCTAACCTAACCTAACCTAACCTAACCTAACCTAACCTAACCTAACCTAACCTAACCTAACCTAACCTAACCTAACCTAACCTAACCTAACCTAACCTAACCTAACCTAACCTAACCTAACCTAACCTAACCTAACCTAACCTAACCTAACCAGTTCCCCCCCAGCCTCCGTGGTGGTCGGATCGTTTTTAAGTCGCTCCGCGCTCAAAAATTCCGGAAAAATAGTCAAAGTAACCGAAAATACCAGTGTTTTTGCTAAAAGTTGCGCGCTAAAGAACTGAAACTGTGTGTGAAAAAATTTTTAAAATCAGTGAAAAATTGACGAAATTACAGCCGAAAAACCATATTTTTAACCTAAAAAGTGACCAAGAAAAGTGTAAAAGTGAAACGCCGCGTGATTTTGATCGGTGACCTGGTGATTTTGGACCGCTCATCGAGGCACCTGGACAAGCACCACATCTTGGCTGAGTCTGGGATTTTTCCCACGGGAACTCGCCAAGATACGGGATAAATCTCAAAATCCACGTGGCCACGAGGTCCTCTTCCAGCTGTCGGAGGAAAAAACGGGAAACGAAAATAGGCGCAGGAAGCCTTGCCCTTTCACCCGACACGTCGAACACCGAAATCGGAGCCCCCACCTGGAAGTTACAAGGTTTTATAAAACATCATTTTAAATTTAAAATTCAACCCTTCATAAATCTAAATCTAGATCGGTAACATACCATTTTTTGGACATTAAAAAACAGTGCATGAACTAAAGAACCCAAGTGCAAAATTTCAAAATTTTTGGACCAGTAAATAAAAAGTTATAAAAATCTTAATAAATTCCCTGTGATAAACAAATTGTAAATAATTAATTAAAAAATCCGGAAAAAATTTGACAAGACTGCTCAGACCACGAACAACATAAATCCGTTCGAAAATAAATTTTACATCACCTGGATCTGATAAAAAAGTCTTATTGCAGAAAGTGGTTCCAACCCCAATACTTTGACCACCTGCCAAAAATAAGCAGGGTGAAATAAAAATAGTAACCTGGATAGACTCGAAGTGGAACATCACCATCTTTCAGAATCCGAAGAGTACCGCGAGATTGGACGGAAGCGGCCATTTTTCAGGATACCCATTCAAAACCTCTACCAGGAACGCCATTACCAATTAAGTTGGTCGGGGTTGTAACCCTGGAACGGAGCGTCGGATCGCGGAAATAACCACAAATCGGTTCTCTTACGAGAAGCGATCTGAAGGGCGACTACCCTGGACATTTTTCCACCAGCTCGCCAGGGTCAAGTTTTTACCTTCCCAGGGAAATATTTTCCAAACCGCACCAGATACAGGAACTCCAACGGTGCCAGCAGTTGGAGAAGCGTCAGCCCTACAACCTGACATAGGTCACCGCCCTGGCAACACCACCCTCTGGAAGCGGCATCCCCGGGAAGATTTCGGTCGTCGCTGGAGCAGCGAGGTCCAGCTGTGGAACAAAAACATATAGTTAAGTACTTAGATTAGTTATAGGTTAAGCTTAGAATTAAGAATCAGACTCCGGGATTAACCCGGGTCAGGGATACAGAGCTTAAAGTAACCCGAGGTACAAGAAGAAAAAACGGCCATTTGCGGTTTTTGGTATTTTAAAAAAATCTTTCAGGAGTTAATATTTTTAAACAATTTTAAGGACGCCCCATTTATAAGGACTGTTTAACATTAGTTTTACCTTCCCCTACAGGAATCTGCTTCTAAAATATTTTTAGGATATATAGTTTTTGTGAAAAGTAAAATACAAAAAACCAAAACAGAGTTTACAAACAGCACAAAAACAGAAAAAGGGCCGTAACTCTGAAACGGAGCGTCCTAGCCCAAAAATAACATAAAATTCGAAGCCCCCCCCCTGACCCCCCCCCCCTGGTTGGATACCCAACCATCCTGGACCCTCCGCACCTTTTGACCAAATATTAACCCTCTAGGGTTAAGTCACCCTTGGACTTAAAAATTTTTTTTTTGTTTAAAAAATTTTGTATCAGAAATTAGTGGCCCTCAGCCATAAAACGTTTATCTGGACCTACATTTCCGGGATACCAACCCCCTACCCCATCCCCTCCCCCCCCCCAAATTCTGACCTACCTTAAAGAGCTCAACAAGACCAAACAAAAGAGCCCACCCACGCCAAAATCGGAACGGAGTAGACCCAGCTAGGTCAACTGGAAGATCTACCCGTCATAGCCTGCGACACGGCGCGGTACGGTACGGCAGAAATCCCCAAAGGCGGATATCTCTGGAACGAGAGGAGATAGGCACTTTTAGACCTCGAATTCAGCCTTAGTGGAGTCGAAGACTCCACGAGGTGAAAACCACCACCGAGGTATCCAACCTTTTTCCCATTTTCCTTTTTTTCCTAACTTTCCCCTACCCAATCCTTTAACGGGTCATATCTCGGGAACCGGAGGAGATACAGCCGATCTGACCTCAAAATCAGCCTTTGTGGTGTCGAAGACACCACGGCTAAAGTCGCATAAGAGGTACCCTCCCCCCCCCGATTGAACCCTCCCCCATCCCTTACGTACCAAAATATTGGTATCTCGGAGATTGAGGTAGATAGAAAATTTTTGACCGCGGATTTGTATTGCTCGGCTTTGACTCCCCATATACAGGATCAAAGCGGAACAATACAATATTAGACTAGGTATTATATTTTTATATTTTACTTTATTTATTTTATTTTAAATTTTTTATTTTTACACTTTTTTTTGACAATTTTCCCCGTTTTTTCGTTGTGCCCTATACACACAAACGAGGAACACTTAGATAATAGAAAATGGTTCTCGGAATTCGCACCCCAGTAAACAAAGGGCCGGGAGCCGGCACCAGCGGAGCGCAGGAGTCGACGTCGTCGCCTACCCACCCAGGAATAGAGGGGCCCTCTGGAGCGCGCGAAGCGCCGAAGGGGATGTCCCTGACTTTCGGCAGAAAGGACGCTGCTCGAGGACCCATGGTAGGAACTATTGAAACGCCGCTGTCATCGTCGGCGGGGACCTCTGGTGCCGCCGCTCCCACTACCACCCCCAGCCCAGTGGGCCCGCCTGGAAAAGCGCTGGACGCCGCCAGGACTTTTATCCGGAGACCAGAACGAAAAAGGAGGTCCGTAGACATTATGGAGGCTTATACAAAGCAGACCGACATCTTCGCCGCGTCATCTAATGACAAGCTTCTCCAGGAGGTCATGAAAACTTTTGAAGACATACCGACCAGAGTGAAGGATTACCCTCAGATGAGGAGAGACATCAAGACCTTCCTGGAGACACAGTCGGATAAATGTCTACGGACCTTGTTCGAAATAAGCCGAAGAATGAGGATTCTGGAAACAACGCCCAAAACAGTCCCACCTGTTAAGACCACGCCTACATCACCCGAATCGTCGGAGGAACTATTAGAGAGGCTTGAAAAGGTGGAGGCGAACATAAAGACGCAGCTCAGCGACCTCGAAAACAAGGTCATAAAAGGTTTTAAAGACATGACCGATTACTGCTCCGACAGCGGTGCTGACGTCATCGACAAGGTCATCGATAAGGTCGTCGAGGTTAGCGACAAGATCGACATAGTTAACTCAAACCTGAGCCACACGACGGAGGGGGTTAACATTGTCGGTCGTGCCACGGTTGTCCTCGAGGACAAAATCGGTGACGTTGCCGGTGAGGTCGCCGCCAGTACCGACAGAATAAGAGAGGCCTTGAGGGAAGTGATCTGCGAGCCAAAGACGGACTTCCAGACATATGCAAACGTCGCAGCAGCCAGACCCGGGCACCGACCGGCACTTCATTCGATGGCGGTCACCCTTGAAGGCAGCCAGGAGACTGCTGACGAGGTGTTGGCCAGGGTGAAGAAGGCGGTCGATGCCCGGGGAACTGGCCTAAAAATAAACAAGGTCCGGAAGGCGAAAAACCAGACAGTAATACTGGGGTGCGATTCAGAAGCAGAGCTTAAGAAAGTAAAAGACCGGATTGAGAGCCGAGGTGAAGGGCTGATAGTGGCGCCTATGACCAACAAAAACCCGCTCGTCGTCT